>CM045926.1:2993947-3011447 GCA_025177825.1 Aechmea fasciata
ATACTATTATGAGTATATAGCTTTTACTACTCATAAGTTGTTTTCGTGGTTGGGGTTTTCGAATCGGAGATCAACACCGTTAAACATGATCTAGAGTATTTGAAACTTCTAGAAAATAAATTTTGAATTTTTCAAAATCTTTAGAAAGTCCATCAAGCGGGTATAAAATGAACGGTCAAAATCGAACGACATCCTAAAAATGGATGATCGAATCTCTCAATTTAAGATCTGAGTTATTGATCTTTATTTAGGTAGTGAATAGAATTTTCTATCAAAAATTCAACCTATATTGATTCTTTTACACCGTTAAACTAGCAAATATTCCATACCGGCCATTAAAAATTGTCAATTTTGTGAGCTTTTGATCGTAGGGTAAATGATATCGAAAAATTATAAAATTTTATTTCTAGAAGTTTTAAATGCTCTAGATAACGTTTAACGGTGTGGATCGTCGATTCGGAAACTCTATCATCGAAAACAACTTATGAGTACGAGTGCGATCGTACTCATAATAGTATAGTAATTATATATATATATATATATATATATATATATATATATATATATATATATATATATATATATATATATATATATATATATAGGCTAGGGCTATTATACTCATATGAGTATAGAGCCCTTAGTACTCATAAATTTTTAGCCTTCGGATGAAAAAAATGTACGGTTAGGATGAGAGTGGTTACGGTTAAGTTGATAGTGGGCCCCTAAGGTTGAGTGGGAGGTTGGTTGAATAGTATAATCTAACGGGTGAAGATGATTAAAGGGTAGATCTAACGGCAAAAAATTTATGAGTACAAGAGACTCTATACTCATAAGAGTATAGTAGATACGTATATATATATATATATATATATATATATATATATATATATATATATATATATATATATATATACTAGTTGAGTGTATGTGCAACTACACATAATAATTATTTTAAAATTAAGTTGAAAAATAAAATATGTTATTTAAAAAAAGAGATATTTTAAAATTCGTAAATATATATAGAAAAATAAAATATGTTATCTTAAAAAGAAAAGATATTTTGAAATTCGAAATATATATATAAAAATCTTTATAGGATTTTCAAAATATCTAAAAAATATTTTAAAACTAAATAGTTCTTAGATCATGTCTAACGGAGCCGATCACCGAATCGGACGCTCCATCATAAAAAACAACTTACAAATATGGAGACCTCCATACTTTCGAATATATAGGAGACGTACTCTCTCTCTCTCTCTCTCTCTTTATATATATATATATATATATATATATATATATATATATATATATATATATATATATATATATATATAGAGTTCTATGCTATCAATAGCATGAAGCACTCGGTGCTATCAAGTTTTCCACCGTTTGATCCACCCCTTTGATGATTTTCACCCGTTAGGTCATACTATTCAACCAACCACCCACTTACCCCTATGGGGCTCACATCATACTAACCGCACATCTTTCACAATGACTATTAATAGCTTAGTAGTCTAGTTATATATATATATATATATATATATATATATATATATATATATATATATATATATATATATATATATATATATATAACTATAAAATATTTTAAATAATTGTTTTGTGCAATGAAAGTAGGAGCAAGAAATTAGAGTTTCTGCTTTTTTGAGTTTTGGGTTATGCTCTTCAATAAGCACACCATCCGAGTTCTCTGCAATTGATCGAAAAAACAAAAGAGTAGAAATGGAACGACCAAACAGGTTTCGATCTAAGCACTGCATGGAAGATTTTCTCCACTTCAAGGCACCTCCCTTGCAAGAGACAGATCATGGGTTCAGCAAATTAAAATGGTGTGGTCTACAGATGACGTGGTGGACCCGGTCCATGCAACTAAGACTCAAAATATGCTTCTCTACTTTAATCTATGCAACAAAAGAGCAACTAGAAGAAGAGTAAACATTTTGGAGGGGTAGGGAGAAGAGGGAGAAAAGAGAGAATTAATGTTGAGGCCCATCGATCACAATGTTCTCAAGCTTTTCAATAAGATTCCATATATAATGTGTGACAAAACTCATCATCTCCCCCACATCACAATGCCCCCACCTTTGCTCTCATGCTCATCCAAATGGGACCCGAAGATGATGTAATCCTCTCAAGTGCAAGTCAAAATTGATGCACTAAAGCAAACACCAAATCCCCTCCCCACCTCTTCTTTTGACATAAGTAGCGTCTTCTTTATGGAATGATAACTAGCTAGGGCTTTTTTTGGGTGCAACTTTTGCAGGAAAGTAATATAACTTTGACTGCATTTGCCACCAAGTCGATTTACAAACAATAAAAGGAGAGGTGGAAAAGAGTCCATCAAGAGGACAAAATGATGTTAGTATGTATAGAGAGGGGGATGTAATGAGAGAGAGAGAGAGAGAGAGAGAGAGGGTGATGATATTGTGTATACGGGGAGAAACAAAGGTTGTGTGCTTTGTTTTAAAGAGGTTGGGGGACCATCATTGAGCCAAGAGCTAAGTGATGGAAATGTGGATCTCCTAGAGAGAAAAAGAGAGTGCCCTATATTAATTCAAACACCTTGTTTTTGCTTTTTGCATGTTTCGTTATTCATTGCCTCAGAAGGTGGGTGTGCGAAAAAAACAAAAAAAAAAACAAAAAAGAAAAAGAAAAGAAAAGAAGGAAAAAAGCCTTTAGCTTGTGCTCAGCGCATTACAGCCTAAATATGTTACAAAAAAAAGAGAACAAAAACAAATTGAAATGTTAGCTAGCTAGCAAATGTCATGTTAGTTCCTAATTTTTGAGTTTGAGAATGAGTCATATATATATACTAACCTTTTGAAAGCACTGCATTATTTTAGTCTCTATTTCCACTTGCTGTTAGAGAAAAAAAATTAAATTAACAATATACCTTAAAAAAACGGTTCAATATATGCAGTTCTTCCCCGTTCGCAATGTCTTACTTACCATTGTATGAAAAGGTATAGCACTGTAAATTAACAATAACTTTCATAAAAAAGATATAATTTTTACCAACTATTATAATAATTAAAGTAATAACCTATAGTTTTATCAAAACTTCATTAAACTTGTAGTCTTCAAGCATTTCAAAATTACAGCACTCAGCTGATCACATAAAGATACACCAATACTAAGTACACTGTTAAAGATATATAAGGTAAAAGAAAAATTATTACGCAAATGTAAAAGAATGACCAAAGGTGATGAGACTTTAATCATTATAGTGATGTAATATAAGGAGTAAGAGCAACAGCTACAGTTTCAAAGAGCTAGCCTATATATTTAATCTTTATAACTATAACTTAGTTATAGGTTGTGGATAAAAAAAAGCTATACAACTGGAGTACTGAACAAGCATGCGTATCTGGCCTAGCAAATAGCTCTAGCAAAAGACAATGCATGGTAGATTTAAGTTATTGAGGGAATAAGATACAAAACAAAAAGGAATGGAGTAATGGCCATTCGCAAGCTCACACCTCGCAATTATTGTTGTAACATTTTATTATTAAAATATAAAATAATTTTTCTTTATATATACCCTACTATATGAAGTTACAACTTTTTTACTCTTGCATTCATGGTGAAGTTCCTACAATTAATCTATGCATTTTAATTGGTGACTTTTGAACTTACAACTAAAGGAGATCTAACATAGGCACATTTACTTCTGAACTTATTTCGTTATTCCTACGACTCAGGATTTGAATTTGAAACTAAAGAAGATGCAACATATGGCTTTAATTTCTTGTAACCTATAGGCTTTAATTTCTTGTAATCGCTTGTAAAGCCTATATATAGAGAGCTTCTCCACTCTTTTGGACACACAAATACAATTCACACGCTATTTCTTCTACCTCTATATTTCTTTAGATTTGAGAGAGAAAGGCCAAGTATATATAACATACCACTTTTTCGTAAAACGTGTCGAGTTCCATCAAAATAAGTGGGACCCGGAGTGGAATGAGTATCACAGGATTCTAAGTGCATTGAAATCTTGGGACAGCGAAAAAGAGACCCGAGAGAGCGAAATGGCAAATCTGGTGAAGTTCCAGATTTTGAGCTCTCGAGGACCGGTCCCTGAAGGAGAGACTGGTCCACGTACGCGTAGCAAATGAGAAAGTCGAGAAATCGGCTAAGTCTTGGAAAATTGACCTACGAGAACCGGTCCCTGAGGGGAAGATCGGTCTCCTAGGGTCCGGTCTCTGAAGGAGGGACCGGTCCCTCAATGCTCAGTCAGCCAAAGAAGTAAAAATTTGGCTAAGTCTTGAAAATCAGGCCTACGGGAACCGGTCCTTGACAGGGAGGCCGGTCTCTCAAGATCCGGTCCCTGAATGAGAGACCGGTCCCCGCCTGCGTGGCAAGCCAGAAAATTGGAAAATTGGCTAAGTCCTGAGAGGTGTACTCTCGGGGATCGATCCTTTTCCCTTTGGGGAGAGACCGGTCCCCGCACCCGAAAATTGCCCAAGCAGGGCTGTTTGGAAAATAGAAAAGTTGAGGGGTTTAAGCGCATTTATGCAATGTGAGGGTTGTATATGTGTATGTGTTTGTGTATTAGGGCTCATTTGCCCTCACACCAACATAACACATCTCCCTCTCTCTCTCTAAAACCTCATATCCCTCTCCTCTCTTTCCCTAGGGTTGGATCAAGAGAGCTTTTGGAGGAGCAAGCTTGGAGGAGAAGCTTGTCAAGGTCAAGACAAGCTTGGATAGAAGCCTTTGGTGGAAAATCTTGGACTCTAAAGGTGAGTTCCATGGTTTCTAAGCTAGATTTTGAGTTTATTTCCTTCTAGCATGCTTCTAGGAGACGAAATAGAGGTTTTTTCCCATAGTATCATGCTAGGGACTATTGTTGGGGAAGATGACATTGTACAAGGACCAAAATTAGGGTTTTGCAATTTTGAGGTTCAAACTTGAGTTTGATCTCTTTCTAACCTAATTGATAGGTGTTTCGACGCGTTGGTGCGGTCGGTTCGTCGATTCGATGAACAAGTAGAGAGTTATTAAAGAAACAAGCCAAGTGGTACATATCGTCGCAGCTTGCGGCGTAGGGCTTCAAAATTTACGAAATCGGGACCACGACCTCCTAGCATCCTAGAGAGGTGGGGGATGCTGTCCGAAAATACCGGATCTCTTTCTATGTATGTCTATGTCATCAGTTTTTGTGCATACTAGTGTAGTGACATTCATGCATATAGGGTAGTGTAATGCAAATGTTGGTTGAGATTCAATTGTATGCTAAATAACATATAAATTGATAAAAAATCATGTGAACTAAGAATGTTAAGAACCCTATGTGTATGTGAATGTGTAACAACCCAGCCCACTTGTGACACCCCAATAGTCCCATATCGGATGGAAAATGGATTGTTATTGGGTTTATAAGAGACTTAGATACTAGTAATAATAATTGGGCTTAAGCATTTTGGGCCGGCGGTTGGGTCCAACGAGTTATTATTGCTAGTGGCTCGGTCGTTACAAATGGTATCAGAGCAAAAGTTACAACCACAACACCATTCACAGGTTGTTTTGAAAAGTAATTGAACTGAAAATGAAAAGAACTGAACCATTGGTTAGGTTGACCCTAGGAAGACTTGCGATACATAGGCACGTGAGTGCGGGGTTTGGACTTGTGTCTCGGTGTGCATGTCGAGTCGATAAACTTCGAGTGCACGGTGTTTTCGGTATGTGTTACGATTTTCGCATAAGCAGGTGTCTAAGTGGGGAGTAGTGGCGGTGCTTCTTTTGGACATCGAATGGCGGGGTGAAGTCCCCCGTGTGTGGCCATTTCGGTCAAGTGGGCCTTGAAAGGCCAGTGATATCGGGCTTAGACTGCTGACGCCCTGGGCCACTATTCCTACTTTTGACACGAGAGCTACTGCGAGTGTCTCTACGGAGACGGTACTTAGACCTGTTACGGTCGCGACTTCTGTAGGGCTACTTGGGTGTAGTCCAGGGTTTAGTCGACTGCAACATTGGTGTTGCTTTCGCGGTTCTTTTGGTAGGGTTGAGACGCCTACTCCTTGTTGCTGATGGAATCAGCAGTTCAGGTCTTTTGACCTTTAACGAGTTCATACGTCAAATTGACGCATACTAGAGTTGGACTGACACAGTTGTGGCGTCAGGTTTCCATTGAGGCCTACATCGGGTGCGGGTATTCTAACACCAAAATTTGGTGTGTTGTGGGTTCGTCTGTAGTTAGCGGTAGGAGTAGAATTGACTCGAATTACGCCAAGTAATGACGGAGTTCGTGGAACCTTGAGTGTAGCTCGGTTGTGGTGCGGAAATGGGAAACCGTTTCCTAAAGCCTCAGTTGCGTGCTCGCGACTTAGTGTCACGAGTAGCTTTCAAAGGTTGAAAGCTATGTGACTCCCAGTGAGTCGGTCCAGAGTCGATCTGTCCTCATATATCGGCTTGCAAACCGATGTTCAACGGATTCGGTTCAGTGTTGAGGTATCAAATGGTTTGATACTTCGTCGTGTCGCGCTTCCAACTCGTTGTTGGTAGTGGATCTTGGATATTTCACTTTCTTTTGATAAGTATATTGGCTGCAGACAATATACTGTCGAAAGTGAGACGAAATGTCCCTTTCCCTGTTTGGGACTTATAGATTGGGTCGATGTTTTCCCTAGGTTGTCTTGGGAACTCTTGAGTGTTAGTGATCTCTGACCACGTAGCGAGCCTTGGGTTATTCCCTGGCAAATTTGTGCAGTTGATTCATCATCACTGCAGATGGTTTTGACCTAGTTCGAGTCCATTTGGCGAGAGGTTCGGAATCACAGTTATTGAGCGACTTAAGTCTGGTTGTCGGCTTTGATAATCACCGTATGTGATAATGGTTAGGGTTTGCTTCTCAAATTAATCGTGCAAACCTAGGAATGAAATGTTTGTCCAGTCAAAGTGGTGACAGGTGCGCCTGGGTCTCAATGAGACAAGTTTTTGGTGTTGCTCGGAATATTGATCGCTAGGGTCCCTGGTAGGACAGCAGCGACAGGGTCTCGTAGAGACGGATGTTGAGCATCACCGATGGTTGGTATCGCATAGTGCGATTGGCAATCCTGTGCATCAAGTGATGGACTTGCATGGAACCTGGCTCTGATACCATTTTAATCTGTCACGCCCCGGGGTTAATAATATAGTGGAAAATACGAATTTTTTAAAGCTCGACCCCAGGAGGTGTGCGGACCGCCACAAATAGGGGGCCACACACGGAGAGTCTCCCGTATTTGACGCATCGCACAAGTACAGAGTATATACAATCATCTGTTGTGGTTGTGTTCCTGGATGATTGTATATACTCTGTACTTGTGCGATGCCGTGCAAATACAGGGGAGACTCTGTCCGTGTGTACAATGGCCCCCCTGTATTTGTGGCAGATCTGGCACACCTCTGGGGGTCAGGCTTTAAAAAAAAAAAATTCCGCTGTATTTTCCACTATATTATTAACCCCGGGGCGTGACACCACTAGCAACAATAACTCGTTGGGCCCAACCACCGGCCCAAAATGCTTAAGCCCAGTTATTATTACTCGTGTCTAAGTCTCTTATAAACCCAATGACAACCATTGGTGTCGGACTCGTTAAGACCCCGACGTCGTCCCAATCACACACAGCCTAAGATCACCAGGTGATGTGAGACTCGTCTCTCTAGCCCGTCATCCAGACCCTGGCTCAGCCGAGACTTGCCCCACATTTTTAGCTGGTGAACCGGCTCTGATACCAAATGTAACGACCCAGCCCACTAGCAACAATAACTCGTTGGGACCAACCACCGGCCCAAAATGCTTAAGCCCAGTTATTATTAATTACTAGTGTCTAAGTCTCTTATAAACCCAATGACAACCCCATTCCCATTCAATGTGGGACTATTGGGGTGTCACAGAATGTATGAAAAGAAAAGAAAAGATTGTGACCCTAGTAAACTATGGTGACATTGACATTAGTGACCAGATTGGCACCAAGAACAAGAATGATTGAACAAAGCTTTAGCTTATTGAGACATTGAGATAGGTTTGGTTACCTCCTCAAAATTGAGGATGGCATCATACTCATATGTATTGATTTCGGCTTGTGTGAGGTCGCTCCTCTACAAGCGATGTACTCCGGAGTGTAGACACCACGGGGAAGTACCTCGACGAAGGATCCTCGAGTGGTTGTGCCTTGTGCCTCCCCCGGTTGACGGGATATACAGATTGTGAGTTTGGGGTGAACTTGTCGAACCCCGGGACGATTGGGTAAAGGCCAAGTGAAAAGAAAATGTGAAAAAGAAAAAGAACATACATGCATATTTATCATGTACTCGATATTCCGTCTATTGACATTTATTTTGCAGGTATTGTATTAGTTGCATTAGTTGGTTTGCAATTTCTATTCCTTTGAATTACATATGCCTGAAATAGACCTAGTGGGCGAATCGGCGCGGTCGGCGGCCGAACCCACTGGGAACTTCGTTGTAATTCTCACACTATTAACCCTGCAGATTCGTGCGCGAGCGAGGCGGCAGAGGATCGAGGCAAAGGGTTGGTGCCGTAGATAGCGGCCTTGGAGTATATAGGCATTTCCCTATAGTTTGTATTCAACCTTTGTATGTTGAACTAGTAAATGTAAAAATGATGTAATTCATATTTTGGAGTAAAAGAACATGCGGTGTAAATGAATGATAGAACATGAATGTAAAAGAATAGTAGTACTAGTATTTGATTTAAATTAATCAAATGACATGTGATGGTTATATGTTTAGTATAGTAGTTCGAACTTTCACTACTTGTTGTTGCTTGCCCTCGTGCAAGCCTTATATAATTATATAATCCACTGCGTTGAAATATTTGATTGTATATGTCGGTTAGAGCCTAGGGCGGACAGGAGAGGTGCTGTCCGTCCGACGACGCCTGTTCATGTGGATCGGTTCCGACCAAATAGGCGGGTTCGGGGCGTGACACCAAGAAAGGCATTTTTCTTCGTAGAGCTTTGGGCTCATCATTTAGAGTCGGTAAAAGCACACATGAGGGTTGAGCCGTTATATTCTAAAAGGAATAAGCGCGTGTTCTGCTGCAGTGGTTCGAGAACATTACCAACCACACAGGGTTTGAATATGCTTAAAGAGAGCAAGATTTTTGTACTTCGACTTGATCGATTCATCGACACATTTTATTTTTTTTAGCCTAATCTCTATTTTTGTGTACTTGCACCAATAATGTATACAATTGCATAGGGGTATTCAAAGTGACAATCGATATTGTCGTTCTAGCAATCAATCAGTTATTCTTATCTTCTAATTTACATTTTCTTTTTCAATATGCATAATATGATCCTTTTTCTTAAAATTGACAAACACTTTAGAGTACATTCTAATACAAGCACATTATAAATATTAATATAATAATATAATCACCATTACATAGTCAGATCAGATTGTTATTTTCTTCTTACAAAGCAAATTTTTCTTTTCCGTCTCTGAGCTTTGCTATTTAATTTGTTTATTTTATCATATAAATTCATAAACATCTTCTTATCGCATATGTGGTTACTACAAACTGAATCTAAATAACATATATAATTTTTTGGTGCCTAAATAACATTGCAAACGGGAAGTATAAATACACTATTTTCATCCTTATTTTCAGCAAAATTTGCATTAATATTATTCTATTCATCGCCTTATTTTTTTCTGCATTCAGATTGATAGTACTTATTTTTATTGCAATAATAATATTGAATATGAGGTTTGTTATACCTTTACTGATTATAGTAATTACCTCTCCTTTCTACTCTTCTATTTGAATTCAAACCATTTGTACCACCAGCATTGCTTTGTTTTGGCCTTGGCCTTTGCCGCGATCACGATCGTGTCTGCCACTACAGTCTTCTCCTCTGCAACCTCTCTGAGTTTTGTCGCCGATTATCACTTTAATTAGCTTAGAGAGCTTACTCAACCATGAGCTGCGCCCTCAGTTTATACACTCCTATATATATTCCTGAAATGATCCCGACAAGTTTTCTACAGTTAACTTGTCTATATATATGTTTGACCTCCTCAATTGAAGAAGTAATATGATCGTATTTACCACTAATTGGTTTCATAATTTTTTCAACAATCAATTTGCTCGGCTTGTCTCTTTACCATTCATTTGTATATGATTCGATATGGATACTACTCCACTAAAATAGTCAAAGATTGATTCACCTTTAATTATTCATTTACAAAGATTCAGAAATTCTCCTTTAAATGTTTGGAGTCATATATATATACCCTTTTAACTCTGTCCATGCCTTTGTAACCTCTTTCGAGCATATTCCAGCTCTCCTTCGCAGTCACCGCATTTGATATAGTCTCTCAAAAATAATTTCATCCACTGCTTGATCTATACAGAATGAAAAAATGTTTGTCTTTCTTTTGGCATTTTGTGAGTAGCTCCTCCTTTTCAGTAGAGAGAATTTCAAACTCTTACGTGGTTGGATTGAATCCCACGCAACTATATATATGCATGGCAGACCCTATATATATAGGCTTCAAAATAAATTAAGCATATATAAATCCTAATCTAATTACAACTTTAGATCTAATAGCAATCAAATAATTAGGATTCAATTAAGTTTATAACTCCTAATCTAACTGGCAAGGAATCGGGTTACTGCTCAACAAACAGGCATTTTGAATCATCTGATTTAAGTTTCTAACTCCAAACGTGTGCTAATCACTACCATAGTTAGTAAATTCGCGAATTTTTACCGAATTATTCCCGAATTTTTTAAAAAACGAATTAAACGGGCGTTTTTGAATTTTTTTGAAAAAAATCGGGAAAAAACGTGATTTTTTGGAGAAAAATACTTATTCGCGAATAATTCGTGCAAAAAAACGGCCCGTGGGCCCGCGCCCGGGCTTGCGCTCGCAGTAGGGCCCGTGCTCGCGCGTGCGCCCACGCGCGCTGGCTCCCGCGCTGGCTCGCAGCAGAGCCTTGTGGCTCACAGCAGGGCGCTGGCTCCTGCGCACTGGCTCGCAGCAGGGCCTTGTGGCTCGCCCAAAACAGGGAACAAAAAAAGAAAAAAACGTACCTCACCCAAAAAAAAAAAAAAAATTCCTTTTTCGAAAATATTAGCCCTACTCTTCCCTAAAAAAAAAAAAAAAAAATCAGTAGACCAAAAAAATTTAATCGCTTATAAATTATCTTAATCTCTTACTTTTATTTATTTTAAGGCATAATATATTATTTATGCTAATAACATAAATTTTGAGAGAAAAAAAACTTAATTTAATAGCCGAATTTTTGATCCCGAATTTTTAATTGATGAACGTATAATATCCGTATAAATCACGTATCCGAATAATTGGCGAATCCGTTTTTTAGCCGTATTTTTCAACGAATTTAAAAATTTGAAGACGAATTTTATCCGAATTATACCCGTACCGAATTTTTGCCGAATCCGAATTAACTAAATATGATCACTACCTTTCTAAGAAAGAAGCGGCAAATTTGAAATTTTGTTGAAATTAATGTGTTTGAGTAAGAGTGAATTGGGCCCATGGCCCGGACCAGGTTCGTTATTTTAACTACAGCCATTTGAAAGCCCAAACCAGGCCCGGGTTTTGGGATTTTGGGCCCATAATTATTAAGGAACCCACTTTGAGTCACTTTTGGAGCTACAGCTTCCGTTTTTCGTGTGTTTTATTTACGGCTGTCCCAATACCTAAATTAGTGTGTTTGCGGACACCGGGTACAAGTTAGAGATGTTCGGTTTGACTCGGAACATTTCATGGCCGGAGTGGCAATCTGGCAAGTTTATATAGAAGTCGATGGATTCAGAGATCGATAAAATGTCTGAGGTTCCAATGTAGTGTCCCGAAATTTAATAGTAAAATATTAAGTTTTATGGAATGATTACAGTCCATGATTTGATTGACACATTGAAATCTATTGAGATAAGTTCAATTTATCCTAAGGGGCGTGGGTGCTGTTAAAGAATAGGTCAAAACGCAGAAAAGTTCCTGCAGTTTCGCCCAATTCGCAGTCTGTCAAAGTGTACCGGTACACGGGGAAGTGTACCGATACAGACCCTACGAAACTACCAAACCCGAGCCTCGGGTTTGTGACATCCTACCCTTCTATACTGGTACAAAATTCAAAGTGTACCGGTGTAGCCATTATGGCTGTACCGGTACAACCACCAACCTTATACCGGTACAGGTGCCTGGAACAGTAACCCGAGAGCAACCCAAAATCCAACTTTTTGGACTTTGGTGCATAGATTTCAACCCCTATCATCGGGACTCGTGCCACGGGTCGGAACACAGTCAACGATCCTCTAGAAAGTCTGAAAAAGTTCAGGTCTCACATCCAACACTCGAATCTTGCTATTCGCGAAAGTTCAGTGCGTCACAAGTGTTTAGAGTCATGCATCAATCATCTCTAAGGATCGCTAGCTGTGTGGAAATACATCATGAATTGCATGTGGATTGTTAAATGTAGGTTGTTGTTGTGATCATGATATTGTTGGTACGCCGTGTAAATATAAAAGATCATGTCACAGAAGAACTTTCAGATTGTCGGCTTGCAGTACATCACAAGGGCCCGGTTGAAAAAAAATGATATATTCTCGGCAACTGATTTCTAAAATGGTATTTATTATAAAAAGATTTTTAAAATCAGCCCCTGGGCGCGACATAAGGGCCCAAATCTTGTCACCTCGGTAAGGGCCTACAGCTTACTCGAGACAGAGCCGTTAGACCCTACCGTTGGGCTTTTATCTGTATATAGATGAGGAGAGGGTACACTTGGAGGCGGTAGCACTCTTATCTGTATGTAGATGAAGAGAGGGTGCATTTGGAGAGTGACTAGTTTTACCAGATATTTGCAAAGGCTTCTTTGCTGGATTTTTGAAATCTTGTTGGGTTCATGTTGCACCATCATAAATACGTGCCAACGGAATTGATAATGGTCGTTATATCGCTAGGAGTGATTGTCGGAGTCTCACAGACCTCCTCTAATGTTTTCTTCTCTATAATATTTACTACTTAATTCTTGCCTGCGATTTTTTAAAACTGTAGTTATCTTGTTTTCAATATTTTACAAAAAAGAATAGAGAGATTTTTTCCGACAGGTTCTACATGCAGAAATTTTCTTTTAGAATAGATTAAATATACAGAACCCTAGCTACCAACTGTGAGTCTTCATGAAATAGCCTCCTAAATTTTAAATGAGCACAGTGCTACCTGTACACTCATGGACTAGGCATCCATTCAATATCTACTCACCAAGGGCTCAAATTTCCTGCTTGTTTTATCTTTTTTTTTTTTTTTGTGGTTAATTTTATACATTCCTTTCCTCCAACTTTAAATAATATAGATACCCTTCTAAAAGTGTCAATATAAAAAATACTCCTCTAATTTAGAGAAAAACTATATAAAGTTATAGTAATTTATTAAAAAGTTAAATATAATTTTTATTTTGCCCATTATCTATTATCTATACCTACTTAATTAACTTAAAACATTATTTTGCTTGAAAACATTATAAATACAATTGAATGGACACCAAATAAACTTATTATTTGCAATGAACTACACTATACAAATAATAAATAAATAAAAATCATATTAGTTTCGACTAAAAAGTTATATTCACAAAAAAATATAATATATATTTTTTTGTTATAGCTAGTTATTTATTATGATTAATGTTAGGCCTATACGGTATTGATAAAAAAAAAATTGGGCTAAATTACAAAAAAAACCCCTGTAATAATTCGCTTTTTCACTTCCCTCCCTGACATTTAAAAACCTACGCTTTGCCTCCATGTAAAATGAAAAATGTTCACAGGGGGGTTACGGTATGTAAAATTACCATTTTGCCCATTGCCATTTTCGTCTTCTTCCTCATCTTCTTCAGCCGGCCCTTCGATCGGCCGTGATTCCGACCTCAATCGGCCACGATTTCTCTCCATTTCCTTCTCCACCTGCTCCCCTTCTCCTCCTGTACCCTCGCCGCCCCACGATTTCGACGACGGTAAAGAGGAAATCGAGGTGGGTGTTGATGGAGAGGTAGGCAAGGCAACGAGGGCGAAAGCGAGGTGGCGGAGGAGGGAGAAGGGGATGGGGGCGAGGGCGAGGCAGCGCGACGGCGAGCTAGGCGGCGGCGAGCCGGAGGGAGGCGAAGCAACAAGGAAGAGGGCGGAGGGGTATTTTCGGTATAAAAAATGTTTTATAACGAAATCCTAACGGTAGGGGAGGAAGTGCACATTTTTCATTTTACAAGGGGGCAAAGTGTAGGTTTTTAAATGTGGAGGGGGGGGTGAAAAAGCGGGTTATTACAGGGGTTTTTTTTTTGTAATTTAGCCAAAAATTTGAGTGCATAAAAAATGCATTCATAAATTACATCATAAAAAAAATGAATTATTTGTCAACAAAAAATAAATTTATTAGTCCTACATGATATTATATAATTACTTACAATTAGGTATGATTAGGGGTAAATTTGTTCAAAATTTTTAATCAATGCGACATATGTGGTATCTTTTAATTTGATCCAACTGACAATTAATTTCTTATTCTTTAAATTATAAGGGTAAAAATAATATTGACAATTTTGAAAGAGTATCCGCAAAATTTTATAACTTTTGAAGAACACATGCATCTTAAATTGCATGCCTCTTTTTAACTAAAAATTTAAAAGATTTTACGAATCTTAGAATGCATGAGGTGTAAAATTTACACCTCTATATTGTTAAGGTACCGACGTCCCTAGAGCAAGTGGTAAAGGACTTGGTGGTTGGTACCAGAGACTCGAGTTCGAATTCTAGTTGATTCATATTTCTAGCTAAGTTTATTTCTTAATGAAATAAACGAAGCGGGTAGCGTGCTACCTATCTCTCAAAAAAAAAGTATGTTGTGAAGGTTTTGAGAAATGATTCCCCATGTGGATCATGAGGAGAAAAGAATTTGGTTTGGAAACAAATATGTTGGAAAGAGAATATGATTCCCTACAGAATTAGGCTGAAAACTTTTCATATCTGCTTTGTGACTTCTTGTTTGGTTCAGACAACCGCCTAACATTATTCGGCAAAGAAGAAAACGTGGGACGAAATCATTTAAAGATATGCTTTTCTTCTTTTTTTCTTTTTTCTTTTTTTTATAAAAACACAAATTATATCTTAACTAATTTATTGAAAATGTACATAATTTACTATTATTTACAGAAACAAAATAGACATTTTCTATACTACTTTTTTATTACAAATAGAGAGAGATACACGAAGACAACAATTCTTCGAAAAGATGAAAATATTGTTGACCAAACTACTGTCAGCCTATACTAATCAAATGCCATATATGTATACGTATAGGTCAAGATTTTAAGTGCCCGTTGGCACTACGTACCTCATGTCGTAAATGCGTGCCAACAAGATACCGGCACGATAAAAACTCCGTACCGATATATGGCACAGATCAAAACCTTTTATTCTTTAAATTAGTAAGTAATTTTCTCAATAAAATTTAAAAGATGTTATAAAAGATATAATAAATAGGTAGAATATTTTGTTGTTAAAGAAAAATAAATATTTCATCCTATTATGTATCGGCACACAAGAATTTTTTTAACCGGCACCCATCGGCACAGCTCGGCATGCACCGTATCGGTAAGTTTCTGGCACAACTCCGTATTACGACACTTAAATCCATGGTATAAGAGATAATGGAATTCTACAAGAAAAGAAAACAACTTAGTATAAAATATTTCTAAATCTAAACTGATCAAACATAACCATACTGACCAAATGACCTGACTCGAAAAAAAAAAAAAAAAAAGTATATAATTTTATTTTCAAAACCAGTTTAATATGTGTAAATTTGGAGATCTAAACAATTGCATTACTTTGGTTATCAAACTGGGCCGGAACGGCAAAATTGTTCATATCATAGATTCTAAAAAGTTGTTTCCGAAAAGGGTCGGCTTGCTGAAAATTAACACGTACCTGCGCAAATTAAAAATTATGATTGTTAAAAGAATATTTCAGACCGTTTGTGAAATTTATCAAACTTAATGAAATTTTCTGCCCAAATTGATTAAGTTAAACTTTTAGCTCTTGTTTGGTTGGGGGTTAAGGGGTGGAATAACTCCTTAACTGATCCCATTTTATTCCCAAGGGATAATTGCCTATATACCCCTCATGCGTCTGAAAATATCCGATCTATTCCTACTTTTTTTTTTCTTTCTAAAATGCCCCTCATACGTTCCACCGTTATTGCAAAATACCCCCACAGTTATCTCCTATTAAGTTAATCTGTGTTAAACGTGAGTTAAATATCTACCACCGTTAAAAAAATTAAAATACCAATTTTGCCCTTAACTGAAGGGCAAATAAGAAAGGTTGGTGACGGTAGAAGGGTATATTGGAAAAGACCAAAAGTCGAAATACTTTTTGTGCCCCTGACTTTAAGGGCAAATAAGAAAGATAGTGATGGTAGAAGGGTATATTTGAAAAGGGCAAAATAGTAATTTTACAGAGATAATAGAGTTACTTAACAGATTTTAACTCTAAGGGTATATTAGAAATATGTTGAAACGTAGGAGGGGCATTTTCAATATTAGCCTTCTAAGAGAGGTAAATCGAAAAATTGGGAACTTTTCAGGGATATATAAGCAATTGTCCCTATTCCCAAACGTCCTAAAAAATAGATGGGTTAGTTAACCCCACCTCAAATGGATTATCCCGACTTAGCCAATTCCATCTAATCCCGGCTTGGCTAATTATTCCACCTACTCCAACCAAACAGTACTATTTTTTACTATCCTGGACTAACTCCAACCCCAACCAAAAACAAAAATACTCTAACCCCACCTTAACCTTAAACTTAATACTATTCCTAGAATAACTAATTTTTCCTTGACCCAAAACCAATTGGGTAGCTTAATTTCTATGAATTCTAGTACTATATAAATTGGCTGCATCAGGAAGAATTGTCATCGTCAATATGAATCAATGATCGATATTAGTAACAGTTGCCATCAATCTTGCTGTTTTTCGCAGGTAACGTTCGATATCGTGGCGTACAATCTTTGAAATTTTCTTTTTCATGTGGTACATGTATAATAGTATATTCACATGGTGAATGCAATACTGGGGTATCATTGTCAATGCGGCTTAAGTTTTATTCAATTTGAATAATCTTTCTTACTTTGGTCGCGGAGAAATTATTGGACCATGTCGTTGTTACTACTAGTATAGGATCCGCGCTTCGCAGCGGATAGATAGTATTTTAATGAATTAAAATATATATTATAATTAAAGCTTAAAAATTGAAAGAATTATAACTAAAAAAATACAAAGAATTTATAAAATACTCTTATATAGATTAATAAAAAAAATAGATAGATATAGATATAAAATATTTAAATAATATATTATTTTATGTTTGACTAATATTTTAGAGTCGGTTTACGTTGCAATGGGTGCGTTCAAATTTTTTTAGAACACATGGC